>JAVKPL010007262.1:0-29204 GCA_032173675.1 Gastrolobium villosum | reverse complement strand
AAAGTCAATTTTTTTTACATTTATTTTATTTTAATCCGTTTTCAACGGAATCTATTTTCCTTCGAAAAACAACACAAAATCAATTACTTTAGCATTTATTTTATTCATCCGTTTTCAACGGAATCCATTTTCCTTCGAAAAACAACACATAATCAATTTCTTCTGCATTTATTTTATTCATCCATTTCTTTTGGAATCCATTTTCCGTCAAAAAACTTCACAAAATGAATTTCTGTTCCATTTATCTTATTCATCCGTTTTCAACGGAACTCATTTTCCGTCAAAAATCTTCGACGGAATCCATTTTTTGTTTAAAAAAAGTACAAAATCATTTTTTTTTTGCATTTATTTTATTCATCCGTTTTCGACGGAATTCATTTTCATTTAAAAATCACCGACGAAAATCACTTTCCGTCAAAAATCTTCTACGGAATCCATTTTCTGTCAAAAAACTTCACAAAATCAATTTCTTCTGCATTTATTTTATTCATCAGTTTTCGACGAAATCCATTTTCCATCGAAAAACCTCAAAAAATCAATTTCTTTTGCATTTATTTTATTCATCAGTTTTCGACGGAATCCATTTTCCGTCAAAAAACATCACAAAATCCATTTCTTTTGCATTTATTTTATTCATCCATTTTTGACAGAATACATTTTCCGTCAAAGATCTTCGACGGAATCCATTTTCCTTCGAAAAACTTCACAAAATCAATTTCTTTTGCATTTATTTTATTCATCAGTTTTCGATGGAATCCATTTTCCGTCGAAGGAAACTTCCACAAAATCAATTTCTTTTGCGTTTATTTTATTCATCAGTTTTCTACGGAATTCGTTTTCCGTCGAAAAACTTCACAAAACCAATTTCTTTTGCATTTATTTTATTCATCCATTTTCGACGGAATTCATTTTCCGTCAAAAATCTTCGACGAAATCCATTTTCCATCGAAAAACTTCACAAAATCAATTTCTTTTGCATTTATTTTATTCATCCATTTTCGACAGAATACATTTTCCATCAAAAATCTTCGACGGAATCCATTTTCCATCGACATACTTCAAAAAATCAATTTCTTTTGCATTTATTTTATTCATCAGTTTTCGACGGAATCCAGTTTCCATCGAAAAACTTCACAAAATCAATTTCTTTTGCATTTATTTTATTCATCCATTTTCGACGGAATCCATTTTCCGTCAAAACACTTCACAAAATCAATTTCTTTTGCATTTATTTTATTCCTCCATTTGCGACGGAATACCATTTTCATCAAAAATCTTCGTCGGAATCTATTTTCCGTCGAAAAACTTCACAAAATCAATTTCTTTTGCATTTATTTTTTTCATCCATTTTTTACGGAATCCATTTTCCGTCGAAGGAATCCATTTTCCATCGAAAAACTTCACAAAATCAATTTCTTTTGCGTTTATTTTAATCATCAGTTTTCGACGGAATTCGTTTTCCGTCGAAAAACTTCACAAAATCAATTTCTTTTGCCTTTATTTTATTCATCCATTTTCGACGGAATTCGTTTTCCGTCAAAAATCTTCGACGCAATCCATCTTCGTCGAAAAACTTCACAAAATCAATTTCTTTTGCATTTATTTTATTCATCCATTTTCGACGGAATCCATTTTCTGTCAAAAAACTTCACAATATCAATTTCTTTTGCAATTTATTTTATTCATTCGTTTTCGACGGAATTCGTTTTCCGTCAAAAATCTTCGACGCAATCCATTTTCGTCGAAAAACTTCACAAAATCAATTACTTTTGCATTTATTTTATTCATCCATTTATGACGGAATCCATTTTCTGTCAAAAAACTTCACAATATCAATTTCTTTTGCATTTATTTTATTCATCCATTTTCGACGGAATCCATTTTCCATCCAAAAACTTCACAAAATGAATTTCTTTTGCATTTATTTTATTCTTCCATTTTCGACGGAATTCATTTTCCGTCAAAAATCTTCGACGAAATCCATTTTCCATCGAAAAACTTCACAAAATCAATTTCTTTCGCATTTATTTTATTCATCATTTTTCGACGGAATCCATTTTCCGTCAAAAAACTTCACAAAATCAATTTCTTTTGCATTTATTATATTCATCCATTTTCGACGGAATACATTTTCCGTCGAAAAACTTTACAAAATCAATTTCTTTTCCAATTTATTTTATTCATCCATTTTTGACGGAATTCATTTTCCGTCAAAAATCTTTTTTGACGGATTTCCTTTTTCGTCGAAAAACTTCACAAAGTCAATTTTTTTTGCATTTATTTTATTTTAATCCGTTTTCAACGGAATCTATTTTCCTTCGAAAAACAACACAAAATCAATTACTTTAGCATTTATTTTATTCATCCGTTTTCAACGGAATCCATTTTCCTTCGAAAAACAACACATAATCAATTTCTTCTGCATTTATTTTATTCATCCATTTTTTTTGGAATCCATTTTCCGTCAAAAAACTTCACAAAATGAATTTCTGTTCCATTTATCTTATTCATCCGTTTTCAACGGAACTCATTTTCCGTCAAAAATCTTCGACGGAATCCATTTTTTGTTTAAAAAAAGTACAAAATCATTTTTTTTTTGCATTTATTTTATTCATCCGTTTTCGACGGAATTCATTTTCATTTAAAAATCACCGACGAAAATCACTTTCCGTCAAAAAACTTCAAAAAATCAATTTCTTTTGCATTTATTTTATTCATCAGTTTTCGATGGAATCCATTTTCCGTCAAAAAACTTCACAAAATCAATTTCTTTTGCATTTATTTTATTCATCCATTTTCGACAGAATACATTTTCCGTCAAAAATCTTCGACGGAATCCATTTTCCATCGAAAAACTTCACAAAATCAATTTCTTTTGCATTTATTTTATTCATCAGTTTTCGATGGAATCAAAATCACAAAATTTTCTTTTGCATTTATTTTATTCATCCGTTTTCGACGGAATTCATTTTCCGTCGAAAAACTTCACAAAATCAATTTCTTTTGCATTTATTTTATTCATCCGTTTTTGACGGAATTTGTTTTCCGTCGAAAAACTTCACAAAATCAATTTCTTTTGCATTTATTTTATTCATCCGTTTTCGACGGAATTCATTTTCCGTCAAAAATCTTCACAAAATCAATTTCTTTTGCATTTATTTTATTAATCCGTTTTCGACGGAAAACGTTTTTCGTCAAAAATCTTCGACGGAATCCATTTTCCGTTGAAAAACTTCATAAAGTCAATATCTTTTGCATTTATTTTATTCATCCGTTTTCGACGGAATTCATTTTCCGTCAAAAATCTTTGACGAAATCCATTTTCCATCAAAAATCTTCTATGGAATCCATTTTCCGTCGAAAAACTTCAAAAAATCAATTTATTTTGCATTTATTTTATTATTCCGTTTTCGACGAAATTCTTTTTCCGTCGAAAAACTTCACAAAACCAATTTCTTTTGCATTTATTTTATTCATCCGTTTTCGACGGAATACAATTTTCGTCAAAAATCTTCGACGGATCCATTTTTCGTCGAAAAACTTCATAAAATCAATTTCTTTTGTATTTATTTTATTCATCCATTTTCGACGGAATTTGTTTTTCGTCCAAAAACTTCACAAAATCAATTTCTTTTGCATTTATTTTATTCATCCATTTTCGACGGAATTCATTTTCCGTCAAAAATCTTCGACGGAATCCATTTTCCGTTGAAAAACTTCACAAAATCAATTTCTTTTGCATTTATTTTATTCATCCATTTTCGACGGAATTCATTTTCCGTCCAAAATCTTCGACGAAATCCATTTTCCGTCGAAAAAATTCCCAAAATCAATTTCTTTTGCATTTATTTTATTCATCCATTTTCGACGGAATTTATTTTCCGTCAAAAATCTTCGACGGAATCCATTTTCCGTCGAAAAACTTCAAAAAATCAATTTCTTTTACATTTATTTTATTAATCCATGTTCGACGGAATTCATTTTCCGTTGAAAAACTTCACAAAATAAATTTCTTTTGCACTAATTTAATTCATTCTTTTTCGACGGAATACATTTTCTGTCAAAAATCTTCGACGGAATCCATTTTCCGTCGAAAAACTTCACAAAATCAATTTCTTTTGCATTTATTTTATTCATCCATTTTCGATGGAATTCATTTTCCGTAAAAAATCTTCGACAGAATCCATTTTCCGTCGAAAAACTGCACAAAATCAATTTCTTTTGCATTTATTTTATTCATCTGTTTTCGACGGAATCCGTTTTCCTTCGAAAAACTTCACAAAATCAATTTCTTTTGCATTTATTTTATTCATCCGTTTTGGACGGAATACATTTTCCGTCAAAAATCTTTGACGGAATCAATTTTCCGTCGAAAAACTTCACAAAATCAATTTCTTTTGCATATATTTTATGCATCCATTTTCAATGGAATTCATTTTCCGTCAAAAATCTTCGACGGAATCCATTTTCCGTCAAAAATCTTCGACGGAATCCATTTTCCGTCGAAAAACTGCACAAAATCAATTTCTTTTGCATTTATTTTATTCATCTGTTTTCGACGGAATTAGTTTTCTGTCGAAAAACTTCACAAAATGAATTTCTTTTGCATTTATTTTATTCATTCGTTTTCGAAAGAATCCATTTTTCGTCGAAAAACTTCATAAAATCAATTTCTTTTGCATTTATTTTCTTCATCCATTTTCGACGGAATTCATTTTCCGTCAAAAATCTTCAACGGAATCCATTTTCCTTCAAAAATCTTCAACGGAATCCATTTTCCTTCAAAAATCTTCAACGGAATCCATTTTCCGTAGAAAAACTTCAAAAAATCAATTTCTTTTGCGTATATTTTATTAATTCGTTTTCGACGAAATTCTTTTTCCGTCGAAAATCTTCACAAAATAATTTCTTTTGCATTTATTTTAGTCATCCGTTTTCGACGGAATAGCTTTTTTGTTAAAAATCTTTGACGGAATTCATTTTTCGTCGAAAAACTTCAAAAAATCAATTTCTTTTGCATTTCTTTTACTCATCCGTTTTCGACGGAATTCATTTTCCGTCAAAAATCTTCGACGGAATCCATTTTCCATCAAAAATCTTCTACGGAATCTATTTTCCGTCGAAAAACTTCAAAAAATCAATTTCTTTTACATTTATTTTATTAATCCATGTTCGACGGAATTCATTTTCCGTTGAAAAACTTCACAAAATAAATTTCTTTTGCATTAATTTAATTCATTCTTTTTTGACGGAATACATTTTCCGTCAAAAATCTTCGACGGAATCCATTTTTCGTCGAAAAACTTCATAAAATCAATTTCTTTTGCATTTATTTTATTCATCCGTTTTCGACGGAATTTGTTTTCCGTCCAAAAACTTCACAAAATCAATTTCTTTTGCCTTTATTTTATTCATCCATTTTCGACGGAATTCATTTTCCGTCAAAAAACTTCGACGGAATCCATTTTCCGTCGAAAAAATTCACAAAATCAATTTCTTTTGCATTTATTTTATTCATCCGTTTTCGATGGAATTCATTTTCCGTCAAAAATCTTCGACGCAATCCATTTTCCGTCGAAAAACTTCCCAAAATCAATTTATTTTGCATTTATTTTATTCATCCGTTTTCGACGGAATTTATTTTCTGTCAAAAATCTTCGACAGAATCCATTTTCCGTCGAAAACTTCAAAAAATCAATTTCTTTTACATTTATTTTATTAATCCATGTTCGACGGAATTCATTTTCCGTTGAAAAACTTCACAAAATAAATTTCTTTTGCACTAATTTAATTCATTCTTTTTCGACGGAATGCATTTTCTGTCAAAAATCTTCAACGGAATCCATTTTGCGTCGAAAAATTTCATAAAATCAATTTCTTTTGCATTTATTTTATTCATCCATTTTCGAAGGAATTCATTTTCCGTAAAAAATCTTCGACAGAATCCATTTTCCGTCGAAAAACTTCACAAAATCAATTTCTTTTGCATTTATTTTATTCATCCGTTTTCGATGGAATTCATTTTCAGTAAAAAATCTTCGACGGAATCCATTTTCCGTCAAAAATCTTCTACGGAATCCTTTTTCCGTCGAAAAACTGCACAAAATCAATTTCTTTTGCATTTATTTTATTCATCTGTTTTCGACGGAATTTGTTTTCTGTTGAAAAACTTCACAAAATCAATTTCTTTTGAATTTATTTTATTCATCCGTTTTCGAAGGAATCCGTTTTACGTCGAAAAACTTCATAAAATCAATTTCTTTTGCATTTATTTTATTCATCCATTTTCGACGAAATTTATTTTCCGTCCAAAATCTTCGACGGAATCCATTTTCCATCAAAAATCTTCTACGGAATCCATTTTCCGTCGAAAAACTTCGAAAAATCAATTTCTTTTACATTTATTTTATTAATCCATGTTCGACGGAATTCATTTTCCGTTGAAACACTTCTCAAAATAAATTTCTTTTGCATTAATTTAATTCATTCATTTTCGACGGAATACATTTTCCGTCAAAAATCTTCGACGGAATCCATTTTCCGACGAAAAACTTCATAAAATCAATTTCTTTTGCATTTATTTTATTCATCCATTTTCAAAGGAACTCATTTTCCGTCAAAAATCTTCGACGGAATCCATTTTTCATCGAAAAACTTCATAAAATCAATTTCTTTTGCATTTATTTTATTCATCCATTTTCGACGGAATTCATTTTCCGTCCAAAATCTTCGACGGAATCCATTTTCCGTCGAAAAACTTCACAAAATCAATTTCTTTTGCATTTATTTTATTCATCCATTTTCGACGGAATTCATTTTCCGTCAAAAATCTTTACAAAATCAATTTCTTTTACATTTATTTTATTCATCCGTTTTCGACGAAATACATTTTTCGACAAAAATCTTCAACGGAATCCATTTTTCGTCGAAAAACTTCATCAAATCAATTTCTTTTGCATTTATTTTATTCATCCATTTTCAACGGAATTCATTTTCCGTCAAAAATCTTCGACAGAATCTATTTTCCGTCGAAAAACTTCACAAAATCAATTTCTCTTGCATTTATTTTATTCATCCGTTTTCGATGGAATTCATTTTCCGTCAAAAATCTTCGACGGAATCCATTTTCCGTGCATTTAATCTTCTTTTCGACGGAATCATTTTTTGTCATTTTCCGTTTTTCGAAAAACTTCACAAAATCAATTTCTTTTGCATTTATTTTATTCATTTTCCGGAATTTTTTTCGAAAAATCTTCGGAATCCATTTTCAGTCGAAAAACTTCACAAAATCAATTTCTTTTGTATTTATTTTATTCATCCGTTTTCGACGGAATTCCATTTTCCGTTTTTTTGCATTTATCCGTTTTCGAAAAACTGCACAAAATCAATTTCTTTTGCATTTATTTTATTCATCTGTTTTCGAAAATCTTCGGAATCCATTTTCCGTCCAAAATCTTCACAAAACAATTTCTTTTGCATTTATTTTATTCATCCGTTTTTGACGGAATTTGTTTTCCGTCGAAAAACTTCACAAAATCAATTTCTTTTGCATTTATTTTATTCATCCATTTTCAATGGAATTCATTTTCCGTCAAAAATCTTCGACGGAATCCATTTTCCGTCAAAAATCTTCTACGGAATCCATTTTCCGTCGAAAAACTGCACAAAATCAATTTCTTTTGCATTTATTTTATTCATCTGTTTTCGACGGAATTAGTTTTCTGTCGAAAAACTTCACAAAATGAATTTCTTTTGCATTTATTTTATTCATTCGTTTTCGAAAGAATCCATTTTTCGTCGAAAAACTTCATAAAATCAATTTCTTTTGCATTTATTTTCTTCATCCATTTTCGACGGAATTCATTTTCCATTCGGAATTTTTCTTCATTTTTTTCCTTTCACAAAATCTTCCGTCAAAAATCTTCAATTTCGGAATCCATTTTCCTTCAAAAATCTTCAACGGAATCCATTTTCCTTCAAGAATCTTCAACGGAATCCATTTTCCGTAGAAAAACTTCAAAAAATCAATTTCTTTTGCGTATATTTTATTAATTCGTTTTCGACGAAATTTTTTTCCGTCGAAAATCTTCACAAAATAATTTCTTTTGCATTTATTTTAGTCATCCGTTTTCGACGGAATAGCTTTTTTGTTAAAAATCTTTGACGGAATTCATTTTTCGTCGAAAAACTTCAAAAAATCAATTTCTTTTGCATTTCTTTTACTCATCCGTTTTCGACGGAATTCATTTTCCGTCAAAAATCTTCGACGGAATCCATTTTCCATCAAAAATCTTCTACGGAATCTATTTTCCGTCGAAAAACTTCAAAAAATCAATTTCTTTTACATTTATTTTATTAATCCATGTTCGACGGAATTCATTTTCCGTTGAAAAACTTCACAAAATAAATTTCTTTTGCATTAATTTAATTCATTCTTTTTTGACGGAATACATTTTCCGTCAAAAATCTTCGACGGAATCCATTTTTCGTCGAAAAACTTCATAAAATCAATTTCTTTTGCATTTATTTTATTCATCCGTTTTCGACGGAATTTGTTTTCCGTCCAAAAACTTCACAAAATCAATTTCTTTTGCCTTTATTTTATTCATCCATTTTCGACGGAATTCATTTTCCGTCAAAAAACTTCGACGGAATCCATTTTCCGTCGAAAAAATTCACAAAATCAATTTCTTTTGCATTTATTTTATTCATCCATTTTCGACGGAATTCATTTTCCGTCAAAAATCTTCGACGCAATCCATTTTCCGTCGAAAAACTTCCCAAAATCAATTTATTTTGCATTTATTTTATTCATCCGTTTTCGACGGAATTTATTTTCTGTCAAAAATCTTCGACAGAATCCATTTTCCGTCGAAAACTTCAAAAAATCAATTTCTTTTACATTTATTTTATTAATCCATGTTCGACGGAATTCATTTTCCGTTGAAAAACTTCACAAAATAAATTTCTTTTGCACTAATTTAATTCATTCTTTTTCGACGGAATGCATTTTCTGTCAAAAATCTTCAACGGAATCCATTTTTCGTCGAAAAATTTCATAAAATCAATTTCTTTTGCATTTATTTTATTCATCCATTTTCGAAGGAATTCATTTTCCGTAAAAAATCTTCGACAGAATCCATTTTCCGTCGAAAAACTTCACAAAATCAATTTCTTTTGCATTTATTTTATTCATCCGTTTTCGATGGAATTCATTTTCAGTAAAAAATCTTCGACGGAATCCATTTTCCGTCAAAAATCTTCTACGGAATCCTTTTTCCGTCGAAAAACTGCACAAAATCAATTTCTTTTGCATTTATTTTATTCATCTGTTTTCGACGGAATTTGTTTTCTGTTGAAAAACTTCACAAAATCAATTTCTTTTGAATTTATTTTATTCATCCGTTTTCGAAGGAATCCGTTTTACGTCGAAAAACTTCATAAAATCAATTTCTTTTGCATTTATTTTATTCATCCATTTTCGACGAAATTTATTTTCCGTCCAAAATCTTCGACGGAATCCATTTTCCATCAAAAATCTTCTACGGAATCCATTTTCCGTCGAAAAACTTCGAAAAATCAATTTCTTTTACATTTATTTTATTAATCCATGTTCGACGGAATTCATTTTCCGTTGAAACACTTCTCAAAATAAATTTCTTTTGCATTAATTTAATTCATTCATTTTCGACGGAATACATTTTCCGTCAAAAATCTTCGACGGAATCCATTTTCCGACGAAAAACTTCATAAAATCAATTTCTTTTGCATTTATTTTATTCATCCATTTTCAAAGGAACTCATTTTCCGTCAAAAATCTTCGACGGAATCCATTTTTCGTCGCTAAACTTCATAAAATCAATTTCTTTTGCATTTATTTTATTCATCCATTTTCGACGGAATTCATTTTCCGTCAAAAATCTTCGACGGAATCCATTCGACGGAATCCATTTTCCGTAGTAAAACTTCACAAAATCAATTTCTTTTGCATTTATTTTATTCATCCATTTTCGACGGAATTCATTTTCCGTCAAAAATCTTTACAAAATCAATTTCTTTTACATTTATTTTATTCATCCGTTTTCGACGAAATACATTTTTCGACAAAAATCTTCAACGGAATCCATTTTTCGTCGAAAAACTTCATCAAATCAATTTCTTTTGCATTTATTTTATTCATCCATTTTCAACGGAATTCATTTTCCGTCAAAAATCTTCGACAGAATCTATTTTCCGTCGAAAAACTTCACAAAATCAATTTCTCTTGCATTTATTTTATTCATCCGTTTTCGATGGAATTCATTTTCCGTCAAAAATCTTCGACGGAATCCATTTTCCGTGAGAATCTTCTACGGAATCCATTTTCCGTCGAAAAACTTCACAAAATCAATTTCTTTTGCATTTATTTTATTCATCCGTTTTCGACGGAATACATTTTCCGTCAAAAATCTTCAACGGAATCCATTTTTCGTCGAAAAACTTCATAAAATCAATTTCTTTTTCATTTATTTTATTCATCCATTTTCAACAGAATTCATTTTCCGTCAAAAATCTTCGACGGAATCCATTTTCCGTCAAAAATCTTCTACGGAATCCATTTTCCGTCGAAAAACTGCACAAAATCAATTTCTTTTGCATTTATTTTATTCATCTGTTTTCGACGGAATTTGTTTTCTGTTGAAAAACTTCACAAAATCAATTTCTTTTGAATTTATTTTATTCATCCGTTTTCGAAGGAATCCGGTTTACGTCGAAAAACTTCATAAAATCAATTTCTTTTGCATTTATTTTATTCATCCATTTTCGACGAAATTTATTTTCCGTCCAAAATCTTCGACGGAATCCATTTTCCATCAAAAATCTTCTACGGAATCCATTTTCCGTCGAAAAACTTCGAAAAATCAATTTCTTTTACATTTATTTTATTAATCCATGTTCGATGGAATTCATTTTCCGTTGAAACACTTCTCAAAATAAATTTCTTTTGCATTAATTTAATTCATTCATTTTCGATGGAATTCATTTTCCGTTGAAACACTTCATAAAATCAATTTCTTTTGCATTTATTTTATTCATCCATTTTCAAAGGAACTCATTTTCCGTCAAAAATCTTCGACGGAATCCATTTTTCATCGAAAAACTTCATAAAATCAATTTCTCTTGCATTTATTTTATTCATCCATTTTCGACGGAATTCATTTTCCGTCCAAAATCTTCGACGGAATCCATTTTCCGTCGAAAAACTTCACAAAATCAATTTCTTTTGCATTTATTTTATTCATCCATTTTCGACGGAATTCATTTTCCGTCAAAAATCTTTACAAAATCAATTTCTTTTACATTTATTTTATTCATCCGTTTTCGACGAAATACATTTTTCGACAAAAATCTTCAACGGAATCCATTTTTCGTTGAAAAACTTCATAAAATCAATTTCTTTTGCATTTATCTTATTCATCCATTTTCAACGGAATTCATTTTCCGTCAAAAATCTTCGACAGAATCTATTTTCCGTCGAAAAACTTCACAAAATCAATTTCTCTTGCATTTATTTTATTCATCCGTTTTCGATGGAATTCATTTTCCATCAAAAATCTTCGACGGAATCCATTTTCCGTGAGAATCTTCTACGGAATCCATTTTCCGTCGAAAAACTTCACAAAATCAATTTCTTTTGCATTTATTTTATTCATCCGTTTTCGACGGAATACATTTTTCGTCAAAAATCTTCAACGGAATCCATTTTTCGTCGAAAAATTAATAAAATCAATTTCTTTTTCATTTATTTTATTCATCCATTTTCAACAGAATTCATTTTCCGTCAAAAATCTTCGACGGAATCCAATTTGCGTCGAAAAATTTCATAAAATCAATTTCCTTTGTATATATTTTATTAATCCGTTTTCGACGGAATTCTTTTTTAGTAGAAAAACTTCACAAAATCAATTTCTTTTGTATTTATTTTAGTCATCCGTTTTCGATGGAATTCTTTTTTCGTCAAAAATCTTCGACGGACTCCATTTTTCGTCGAAAAACTTCATAAAATCAATTTCTTTTGCATTTATTTTATTCATCCATTTTCGACGGAATTCATTTTCCGTCAAAAATCTTCGACGGAATCCATTTTCCGTCGAAAAACTTCACAAAATCAATTTCTTTTGCATTTATTTTATTCATCCATTTTCGACGGATTTCATTTTCCGTCAAAAATCTTCACAAAATCAATTTCTTTTGCATTTATTTTATTAATCCGTTTTCGCCGGAATACATTTTTCGTCAAAAATCTTCGACGGAATCCATTTTTCGTCGAAAAACTTCATAAAATCAATTTCTTTTGCTTTTATTTTATTCATCCATTTTCGACGGAATTCATTTTCCGTCAAAAATCTTCGACGGAAACTCTTTTCCGTCGAAAAAATTCACAAAATCAATTTCTTTTGCATTTATTTTATTCAACCAATTTCGACGGAATTCATTTTCCGTCAAAAATCTTTGACGGAATCCATTTTTCGTCGAAAAACTTCACAAAATCAATTTCTTTTGCATTTATTTAATTCATCCATTTTCGACGGAATTCATTTTCCGTCAAAAAATCTTCGACGGAATCCATTTTCCGTCGAAAAACTTCACAAAATCAATTTCTTTTGCATTTATTTTATTAAACTGTTTTCGACGAAATTCTTTTTCCGTCGAAAAACTTCACAAAATCAATTTCTTTTGCATTTATGTTATTCATCCATTTTCGACGGAATACATTTTTCGTCAAAAATCTTCGACGGAATCCGTTTTTCATCGAAAAACTTTATAAAATCAATTTCTTTTGCATTTATTTTATTCCTCCATTTTCGACGGAATTCTTTTTCCGTCCAAAATCTTCGACGGAATCCATTTTCCGTCGAAAAACATCACAAAATCAATTTCTTTTGCATTTATTTTAGTCATCCGTTTTCGACGAAATACATTTTTCGTCAAAAATCTTCGACGGAATCCATTTTTCGTCGAAAAACTTCATAAAATCAATTTCTTTTGCATTTATTTTATTCATCCATTTTCGACGGAATTCGTTTTCTGTCAAAAATCTTCGACGGAATCCATTTTCCATCGAAAAACTTCACAAAATCAATTTCTTTTGCATTTATTTTATTCATCCGTTTACGACGGAATTCGTTTTCCGTCAAAGATCTTCGACGGAATCCATTGGGAGATTGTTAGACTCCATGGGATACCGATGAGCATTGTGAGTGATCGGGACCCGAAGTTTACTTCACGCTTTTGGGGAGCTTTGCAGCAGGCTTTTGGCACTCAGCTTCGAATGAGCACTGCTTATCACCCACAGACTGATGGTCAGACTGAGAGGACCATACAGACACTTGAGGACATGCTGAGAGCTTGCACACTGGAACGGGGTAATGCTTGGGATAAGTACTTACCATTGGTGGAATTTTCTTATAATAACAGTTTTCATTCCAGTCTGGGTATGGCACCGTATGAGGTATTATATGGGAGGAGGTGTCGTACGCCCACTTGTTGGACTGAGGTAGGCGATAAAGAAAGATTTGGTCCGGATTTTGTGCAGGAAACAACGGTGCAAATTGAAATGATCAGAGAAAAATTGAAAAAAGCACAGAATCGGCAGAAAAGCTACTATGACAATAAGCATAGACCGCTGGAATTTGAGGAAGGTGACCATGTTTTTGTACGGTTATCTCCGGTCACAGGTGTTGGCCGTGCGTTGGGTGTGAGGAAGCTGAGTCCACGGTTCATTGGACCGTATCAAATTATGAAAAGAGTAGGATTGGTGGCCTATCAGCTTGCCTTACCCCCGCAACTGTCTAATTTACATGATGTTTTTCATGTGTCGCAGTTGCGACGTTATGTTCCGGACGAATCACATGTGGTGATGCCGGATAATATTGAAATCAGGGAGAACTTGAAGACTCACATCGGTCCTATTGCAGTATTGGACCGCAGTGAAAAGAGACTGAGAAGTAAGATTATTCCCATGCTGAAGATTCAGTGGGAAGGCCGCACACCTGAGGAGGCTACTTGGGAGCGGGAGGACGAGATTCTCCGGCTGTATCCTGAGTTAGCGAGCAGGTATGATTTAATTTTGCGGACAAAATTTCTAAAAGGAGGGGTGAATATAACACCTCAAATATTTAAATGTGCATTTTATATTATAATGTGAAAGGAAAATTGGTGGATTAGTGAAAATCCAAGAATTATGGCCAAAATGGGCAAAAAGGGCAAAATGGTAATTGACCAGCCGTGTATTCTGAGGCATAAATACTGAGTTAGAGATTTCATATGACAAAAATAATGCTGGAAATGGAATCAGGGCGGAAAATTGAGTGAATAGGCAAATTTGGGAAAAATTGATGAATAGTGATTTTTAAGTGTTAAATACTGTGGTGTGAGTGTACCGATAGGTGTGAAATTTTTATCAATATTTTGGAGAAATAAAAATATGTCATGGACTGGAAAAATATGTAGATTAAGAATTTATGATCGGAATTTTTATCGGGATCAAAGTTAGATCGCGTGTGGGACCCGTGGGACCAAAAACCCACTTGGCCCCACTCACCCCCACGCCTCCTTTCCCCTTTTCTTTCTCCCTTCCCCGTGAGTTCCCCCATTGCACATCAAACACACCCATTTCTTCACATTCTCACCATTTTCTCGTTTCTTCACCAAATCTCTTGATTTTGGTGTTGAAATCTATTGTAAACAACCTTCTAGATCCATTGGTGACACTTACAAGCCTTGAATCCATCTTTTTGCTGCGTTTTTTGGCCAAGACAGATCCGACCCATTGATGTTCTTGGAGTTTCTTGGAGCTTTTGGTTTCCCTTTGACTTAGTGGAGCCTTGGTGGTGTTCATACACTAGATTGTAAGTATATTTGTGGTATTTTTGTGGTTGATTTTGTAGATCTAGGAATTTATGCTCTAAGTCTTTAATTTTAGATGTGTGATGATAGAGAGCCCAAATGGAAAAATGCTATTAGATGAAAAGGCCTTAGAATCATGCTTGTAAGCTAGAAATGCTATGATAATTTTTGGTGAAAAAGTTAGGTTTTTAACTTAGGAAAATTTGAGGAATTTTCATGAAAATTGAGGTTTGGTGTAATTTGGATTTGATGATTGTTGTAGGGTGCCTCACACGGACGTGATTGTGAAAGGTTGAATTGGAGCATACGTTTGGAACGGATTTGCTCGTATTGAGGTAAACCCTTGGAACTTGGGTTTAATCCCTTGTGTGCTCCACCACACCTAGTGGAAGGTTGTGATTGGATTATGTGTTTATGGCATTGTGTGATTATGTGCTTGTATGCATATTGCTTGGATTTTGTGAAAATTGTTTGGTCACTGGCCAGTTGACGTGTGTGGAGTTTGGACATCCGCTGGTTTCATTCTGTGTGAGAATGCCAGTTGGGTTTTGCCGTGGGGTCGACTCTGGGAGCGACACCAGGATGATCCAAACGTGGGACATCCGCCGGATAGGGCTCATGAGGAGTTCCGGTTGGGTTTTGCCATGGAGTCTTCTCAACCATGGGAGAGGCGCCAGGATTGTCTCAGGAGTTATATGATGGAGTCCTTGAACATGAATCCATGCGTGGATGTTCTCGGGTTGTCTCCAGTTGGTTGGTGACATTGTATTGCATGCATATTACATGATGTCATATTTATACATTGAGTGAGCCATGTAGTGGAGAGAGCCTCTAGCTCCATTGGTTTACTGAGATATATTTGTATATCTCACCCCGTGTTTGGGGTACCACATTTCAGGTCACTATGAGCCGGGAGGAGCTTCGGGCAAGAAGCCCGCTTAGTGGACAGTGGATTTGCATGCGGTGCATTGGGATTACATGACATTTTGGAGGAGGACGATGGATTGCACATAGCATGACATTAGTATTTTGAGACTTAGGTCATGAACATATTGCATGAAGTTATTTCCATGCCTTTTTTGTAGTGTTCATGATGGTATACTAAGTCTTGTTTATTGCTTATTATTCATGACATGGATAATTGTATATTTTGAGTGAGCATGGGACTTGTCCATTGCCACATTCATTGCACTTGAAGTCTTGGTATTCATGTTGTAAAAATGGTCCATATTGTATGTAAATGGCCATTATATTGAGGACTTTGTAAATGATGCATGATTTAATGAAAATGCATGATGGAAGGGCCTAGAGCCTACATTAGGGTATGTTTAAGTGTTGTGTGGAGTATTAAGGTGTTAGGGATGGATTACACAACCCTTTTTGGGCTGAAAATGTTGTAATCTGTCACTTTTGCTGCATAGTAATCGATTACCCAAGCATGGTAATCGATTACCATGCAACAGGGGACGAAAAATATGCTTCTGTCTCCCCTGGTAATCGATTACTGGGGATTGGTAATCGATTACCAAGTGAGGTAATCGATTACGCAATCTTGGTAATCGATTACCAGAACAGAGGATGTCAAATTTTAGCTACTGCCTCATTTTTGACAGGTGGTAATCGATTACCACCCACTGGTAATCGATTACCACAGTGTAATTTTCGAAAATTCAGGTTTTTCTAGACTAAAAGAAAGGGGCTTAACTTGGTGGGTAGAACTCCAAATGGTACGTGGTTTGAAACCACGCGTAGATAACGTAAAGGACTATAACATGGTAAGACGTGAGAGTAAGATGGTGAGTCTAAATGAATTGAATAAAAAGAAAGATTAGTGATGTTAGTAAAATGTATGATTCCGCGAATTGCATTTACAATTATAGTGTTGTTTTAATTGATTACGGAAAAAGTTATTGATGTAAGAAAAGGAATAAGATAAAAGAAAAAAGTTGCCCGTAATTTAATTAACCCAATCACTGTGATTGTAACTGCGCTTAATATCATAATCAATGTTAACAATACCGGTGTACAACGGGTTGTTACATTTTATGGTATCAGAGCAGTTTTGTGAGGGAACTCTGATTGTGTATGTTGTATCTTGTGTGCCATAGCTATCTGTGAACTATTTATGATTAATGTATATGTGATTCCTCAGTGTGGGTCTGATCAACTCAGTCGAAAAACTTCACAAAATCAATTTCTTTTGTATTTATTTTAGTCATCCATTTTCGATGGAATACTTTTTTCGTCAAAAATCTTCGACGAAATCCATTTTTCGTCGAAAATTTTCATAAAATCAATTTCTTTTGCATTTATTTTATTCATCCATTTTCGACGGAATTCGTTTTCCGTCCAAAATCTTCGACGGAATCCATTTTCCGTCGAAACACATCACAAAATCAATTTCTTTTGCATTTATTTTATTCATCCGTTTTCGACGGAATTCATTTT
Organism: Gastrolobium villosum; assembly: GCA_032173675.1. Classification (NCBI taxonomy): domain Eukaryota; kingdom Viridiplantae; phylum Streptophyta; class Magnoliopsida; order Fabales; family Fabaceae; genus Gastrolobium; species Gastrolobium villosum. The sequence goes on along the minus strand of JAVKPL010007262.1, from coordinate 11,867 downwards.
CCGTCAAAAATCTTCACAAAATCAATTTCTTTTGCATTTATTTTATTAATCCGTTTTTGGCGGAATACATTTTTCGTCAAAAATCTTCGACGGAATCCATTTTTCGTCGAAAAACTTTATAAAATCAATTTCTTTTGCTTTTATTTTATTCATCCATTTTCGACGGAATCTATTTTCCGTCGAAAAAATTCACAAAATCAATTTCTTTTGTATTTATTTTAGTCATCCGTTTTTTATGGAATACTTTTTTCGTCAAAAATCTTCGACGGAATCCATTTTTCTTTCGAAAATATTCATCAAATCAATTTCTTTTACATTTATTTTATTCATCCATTTTCGACGAAATTCATTTTCCGTCAAAAATCTTCGACGGAATCCATTTCCCGTCGAAAAACTTCACAAAATCAATTTCTTTTGCATTTATTTTATTCATCCATTTTCGACGGAATTCATTTTCCGCCAAAAATCTTCGACGGAATCCATTTTCCGTCGAAAAATTTCACAAAATCAATTTCTTTTGCTTTTATTTTATTAATCCGTTTTCGACGAAATTCTTTTTCCGTCGTAAAACTTCACAAAATCAATTTCTTTTGCATTTATTTTATTCATCCATTTTCGACGGAATACATTTTTCGTCAAAAATCTTCGACAGAATCCATTTTTCATCGAAAAACTTCATAAAATCAATTTCTTTTGCATTTATTTTATTCATCCATTTTCGACGGAATTCATTTTCCGTCGTAAAACTTCACAAAATCAATTTCTTTTGCATTAATTTAATTCATCCATTTTCGACAGAATACATTTTCCGTCAAAAATCTTCGACGGAATCCATTTTCCGTCGAAAAACTCACAAAATCAATTTCCTTTGTATTTATTTTTTTAATCCATTTTTTACGAAATTCTTTTTCAGTAGAAAAACTTCACAAAATGAATTTCTTTTGTATTTATTTTAGTCATCCATTTTCGATGGAATAATTTTTCGTCAAAAATCTTCGACCGAATCCATTTTTCGTCGAAAAACTTCAAAAAATCAATTTCTTTTGCATTCATTTTATTCATCCATTTTTTACGGAATTCATTTTCTGTCAAAAATCTTCGACGGAATCCATTTTCCGTCGAAAAACTTCACAAAATCAATTTCTTTTGCATTAATTTTATTCATCCATTTTCGACGGAATTCATTTTCGGTCATAAATCTTCACAAAATCAATTTCTTTTGCTTTTATTTTATTAATCCGTTTTCGACGGAAAACATTTTTCGTCAAAAATCTTCAACGGAATCCATTTTTCGTCAAAAAACTTCATAAAGTCCATTTCTTTTGCATTTATTTTATTCATCCATTTTCGACGGAATCCGTTTTCCATCGAAAAATTTCGCAATATCAATTTCTTTTGCATTTATTTTATTCATCCATTTTCGACGGAATTCATTTTCCGTCGAAAAACTTCACAAAATAAATATCTTTTGCATTAATTTAATTCATCCATTTTCGACGGAATTCATTTTCCGTCAAAAATCTTCGACGAAATCCATTTTCTGTCGAAAAACTTCACAAAATCAATTTCTTTTGCATTTATTTTATGCATCCGTTTTCGGTGAAATTCATTTTCCGTCAAAAATCTTCGACGGAATACATTTTCCGTCAAAAAACTTCCCAAAATCAATTTCTTTTGCATTTATTTTATTCATCCGTTTTAGATGGAATTCATTTTCCGTCAAAAATATTTGACGGAATCCATTTTCCGTCGAAAATTTTCATAAAATCAATTTCTTTTGCATTTATTTTATTCATCCATTTTCGACGGAATTCATTTTCCGTCAAAAATCTTCGACGGAATCCATTTTCCGTCGAAAAACATCACAAAATCAATTTCTTTTGCATTTATTTTATTCATCCGTTTTCGACGGAATTCATTTTCCGTCAAAAATCTTCACAAAATCAATTTCTTTTGCATTTATTTTATTCATCCGTTTTCGACGGAATACATTTTTCGTCAAAAAGTCTTAACCGGAATCCATTTTTCGTCAAAAATATTTGACGGAATCCATTTTCCGTCGAAAAACTTCATAAAATCAATTTCTTTTACATTTATTTTATTCATCCATTTTCGACGGAATTCTTTTTCCGTCAAAAATCTTCGACGGAATCTATTTTCCGTCGAAAAAATTCACAAAATCAATTTCTTTTGTATTTATTTTGGTCATCCGTTTTCGATGGAATACTTTTTTCGTCAAAAATCTTCGACGGAATCCATTTTTCATCGAAAATTTTCATCAAATCAATTTCTTTTGCATTTATTTTATTCATCCATTTTCGACGAAATTCATTTTCCGTCAAAAATCTTCGACGGAATCTATTTCCCGTCGAAAAACTTCACAAAATCAATTTCTTTTGCATTTATTTTATTCATCCATTTTCGACTGAATTCATTTTCCGTCAAAAATCTTCAACGGAATCCATTTTCCGTCGAAAAATTTCACAAAATCAATTTCTTTTGCATTTATTTTATTAATCCGTTTTCGACGAAATTCTTTTTCCGTCGTAAAACTTCACAAAATCAATTTCTTTTGCATTTATTTTATTCATCCATTTTCGACGGAATACATTTTTCGTCAAAAATCTTCGACGGAATCCATTTTTCATCGAAAAACTTCATAAAATCAATTTCTTTTGCATTTAATTTATTCATCCATTTTCGACGGAATTCATTTTCCGTCCAAAATCTTCGACGGAATCCATTTTCCGTAGAAAAACTTCACAAAATCAATTTCTTTTGCATTTATTTTAATCATCCATTTTCGATGGAATTCATTTTCCGTCAAAAATCTTCGACGGAATCCATTTTCCGTCAAAAATCTTCTACGGAATCCATTTTCCGTCGAAAAACTTCACAAAATCTATTTCTTTTGCATTTATTTTATTCATCCATTTTCGACCGAATTCATTTTCCGTCAAAAATCTTCGACGGAATCTATTTTCCGTCGAATAAATTCACAAAATCAATTTCTTTTGTATTTATTTTAGTCATCCGTTTTCGATGGAATACTTTTTTCGTCAAAAATCTTCGACGGAATCCATTTTTAGTCGAAAATTTTCATCAAATCAATTTCTTTTGCATTTATTTTATTCATCCATTTTCGACTAAATTCATTTTCCGTCAAAAATCTTCGACGGAATCCATTTCCCGTCGAAAAACTTCACAAAATCAATTTCTTTTGCATTTATTTTATTCATCCATTTTCGACTGAATTCATTTTCCGTCAAAAATCTTCAACGGAATCCATTTTCCGTCGAAAAATTTCACAAAATCAATTTCTTTTGCATTTATTTTATTAATCCGTTTTCGACGAAATTCTTTTTCCGTCGTAAAACTTCACAAAATCAATTTCTTTTGCATTTATTTTATTCATCCATTTTCGACGGAATACATTTTTCGTCAAAAATCTTCGACGGAATCCATTTTTCATCGAAAAACTTCATAAAATCAATTTCTTTTGCATTTAATTTATTCATCCATTTTCGACGGAATTCATTTTCCGTCCAAAATCTTCGACGGAATCCATTTTCCGTCGAAAAACTTCACAAAATCAATTTCTTTTGCATTTATTTTAATCATCCATTTTCGATGGAATTCATTTTCCGTCAAAAATCTTCGACGGAATCCATTTTCCGTCAAAAATCTTCTACGGAATCCATTTTCCGTCGAAAAACTTCACAAAATCTATTTCTTTTGCATTTATTTTATTCATCCATTTTCGACCGAATTCATTTTCCGTCAAAAATCTTCGACGGAATCCATTTTTCGTCGAAAATCTTCATAAAATCAATTTCTTTTGCATTTATTTTATTCATCCATTTTTGATGGAATTCATTTTCCGTCAAAAATCTTCGACGGAATCCATTTTCCGTCAAAAACTTCACAAAATCAATTTCTTTTGCATTTATTTTATTCATCCATTTTCGACCGAATTCATTTTCCGTCAAAAATCTTCGATGGAATCCATTTTCCGTCGAAAAACTTCACAAAATCAATTTCTTTTGCATATATTTTAGTCATCCGTTTTCGACGGAATACATTTTTCGTCAAAAATCTTCGACCGAATCCATTTTTCGTCGAAAAACTTTAAAAAATCAATTTCTTTTGCATTTATTTTATTCATCCATTTTTTACGGAATTCATTTTCTGTCAAAAATCTTCGACGGAATCCATTTTCCGTCGAAAAACTTCACAAAATCAATTTCTTTTGCATTAATTTTATTCATCCATTTTCGACGGAATTCATTTTCGGTCAAAAATCTTCACAAAATCAATTTCTTTTGCATTTATTTTATTAGTCCGTTTTCGACGGAAAACATTTTTCGTCAAAAATCTTCGACGGAATCCATTTTTCGTCAAAAAACTTCATAAAGTCCATTTCTTTTGCATTTATTTTATTCATCAGTTTTCGACGGAATTCATTTTCCGTCAAAAATCTTCGACGGTATCCATTTTCTATCAAAAATCTTCTACGGAATCCATTTTCCGTCGAAAAACTTCAAAAAATCAATTTCTTTTGCATTTATTTTATAATTCCGTTTTTGACGAAATTCTTTTTCCGTCGAAAAACTTCACAAAATCAAGTTCTTTTGCATTTATTTTATTATTCCGTTTTTGACGAAATTCTTTTTCCGTCGAAAAACTTCACAAAATCAATTTCTTTTGCATTTATTTTAATCATCCGTTTTCGACGGAATACATTTTGCGTCAAAAATCTTCGACGGAATCCTTTTTTCGTCGAAAAACCTCATAAAATCAATTTCTTTTGCATTTATTTTATTCATCTGTTTTCAACGGAATTTGTTTTCCGTCCAAAAACTTCACAAAATCAATCAATTTCTTTTGCATTTATTATATTCATCCATTTTCGACGGAATTCATTTTACGTCAAAAATCTTCGACGGAATCCATTTTCCGTCGAAAAACTTCACAAAATCAATTTCTTTTGCATTTATTTTATTCATCCGTTTTAGATGGAATTCATTTTCCGTCAAAAATCTTTGACGGAATCCATTTTCCGTCGAAAAACTTCCCAAAATCAATTTCTTTTGCATTTATTTTATTCATCCGTTTTCGACGGAATCCATTTTCCATAAAAAATCTTCTACGGAATCGATTTTCCGTCGAAAAACTTCAAAAAATCAATTTCTTTTGCATTTATTTTATTATTCCGTTTTCGACGAAATTCTTTTTCCGTCGAAAAACTTCACAAAATTAATTTCTTTTGCATTTATTTTATTCATCCATTTTCGACGGAATACATTTTTCGTCAAAAATCATAGACGGAATCCATTTTTCGTTGAAAAACCTCATAAAATCAATTTCTTTTGCATTTATTTTATTCATCCGTTTTCAACGGAATTTCTTTTCCGTCCAAAAACTTCACAAAATCAATTTCTTTTGCATTTATTATATTCATCCATTTTCGACGGAATTCATTTTACGTCAAAAATCTTCGACGGAATCCATTTTCCGTCGAAAGACTTCACAAAATCAATTTCTTTTGCATTTATTTTATTCATCCGTTTTCGATTGAATTCATTTTCCGTCAAAAATCTTTGACGGAATCCTTTTTCCGTCGAAAAACTTCCCAAAATCAATTTCTTTTGCATTTATTTTATTCATCCATTTTCGACGGAATCCGTTTTCCATCGAAAAATTTCACAATATCAATTTCTTTTGCATTTATTTTATTCATCCATTTTCGACGAAATTCATTTTCCGTCGAAAAACTTCACAAAATAAATTTCTTTTGCATTAATTTAATTCATCCATTTTCGACGAAATACATTTTCCATCAAAAATCTTCGACGGAATCCATTTTGCGTCGAAAAACTCACAAAATCAATTTTCTTTGCATTTATTTTATTAATCCGTTTTCGACGGAATCCATTTTCCATCAAAAATCTTCTACGGAATCCATTTTTCGTCGAAAAACTTCAAAAAATCAATTTCTTTTACATTTACTTTATTAATCCAAGTTCGACGGAATTCATTTTCCGTTGAAAAACTTCACAAAATAAATTTCTTTTGCACTAATTTAATTCATTCATTTTCGACGGAATACATTTTCTATCAAAAATCTTTGACGGAATCCATTTTTCGTCGAAAATTTTCATAAAATCAATTTCTTTTGCATTTATTTTATTCATCCATTTTCGACGGAATTCATTTTCCGTCAAAAATCTTCGACGGAATCCATTTTTCGTCGAAAAACATCACAAAATCAATTTCTTATGAATTTATTTTATTCATCCGTTTTCGACGGAATTCATTTTCCGTCAAAAATCTTCACAAAATCAATTTCTTTTGCATTTATTTTATTTATCCGTTTTCGACGGAATACATTTTTCGTCAAAAATCTTCGACGGATCCATTTTGCGTCGAAAAACTCACAAAATCAATTTTCTTTGCATTTATTTTATTCATCCGTTTTCGACGAAATCCTTTTACCGTCGAAAAATTTCACAAAATCAATTTCTTTTGCATTTATTTTAGTCATCCGTTTTCGACGGAATACATTTTTCGTCAAAAGTCTTCGACAGAATCCATTTTTCGTCGAAAAACTTCATCAAATCAATTTCTATTGCATTTATTTTATTCATCCGTTTTCGACGGAATTCATTTTCTGTCAAAAATCTTCGACGGAATCCATTTTCCGTCGAAAAACTTCGCAAAATCAATTTCTTTTGCATTTATTTTATTCATCCGTTTTCGACGGAATTCATTTTCCGTCAAAAATCTTCACAAAATCAATTTCTTTTGCATTTATTTTATTAATCCGTTTTAGACGGAAAACATTTTTCGTCAAAAATCTTCGACGGAATCCATTTTCCGTCGAAAAACTTCGCAAAATCAATTTCTTTTGCATTTATTTTATTCATCCGTTTTCGGTGAAATTCATTTTCCGTCAAAAATCTTCGACGGAATCCATTTTCCGTCAAAAAACTTCCCAAAATCAATTTCTTTTGCATTTATTTTATTCATCCGTTTTCGACCAAATCCATTTTCCATCAAAAGTCTTCTACGGAATCCATTTTCCAACGAAAAACTTCATAAAATCAATTTCTTTTGCATTTATTTTATTATTCCGTTTTCAACGAAATTTTTTTTCTGTCGAAAAACTTCACAAAATCAATTTCTTTTGCATTTATTTTATTTATCCATTTTCGACGGAATTCATTTTCCGTCTAAAATCTTCGACGGAATCCATTTTCCGTCGAAAAACTTCACAAAATCAATTTCTTTTGCATTTTTTTTATTCATCTGTTTCCGGTGAAATTCATTTTCCGTCAAAAATCTTCGACGGAATCCATTTTCCGTCAAAAAACTTCAAAAAATCAATTTCTTTTGCATTTATTTTATTAATCCGTTTTCGACGCAATTCTTTTTCCGTCGAAAAACATCACAAAATCAATTTGTTTTGCATTTATTTATTCATCCGTTTTCGACGGAATACATTTTCCGTAAAAAATCTTCGACCGAATCCATTTTCCGTCGAAAAACTTCACAAAATCAATTTCTTTTGCATTTATTTTATTCATCCGTTTTCGATGGAATTCATTTTCCGTCAAAAATCTTCGACGGAATCAATTTTCCGTCAAAAATCTTCACACAAACAATTTCTTTCGCATTTATTTTATTCATCCGTTTTCGACGGAATTTGTTTTCCGTCAAAAAAATTCACAAAATCAATTTCTTTTGCATTTATTTTATTCATCTGTTTTCGACGGAATACATTTTTCTTCAAAAATGTTCGACGGAATCCATTTTTCATCGAAAAACTTCAGAAAATCAATTTCTTATGCATTTATTTTATTCATCCGTTTTCGAAGGAATTCATTTTCCATCAAAAATCTTCCACGGAAACCATTTTCCGTCAAAAATCTTCTACGGAATCCATTTTCCGTCGAAAAACTTCATTTTCGACGGAATTCATTTTCCGTTAAAAATCTTCACAAAATCAATTTCTTTTGCATTTATTTTATTCATCCGTTTTCGAAGGAATTCATTTTCCATCAAAAATCTTCCACGGAAACCATTTTCCGTCAAAAATCTTCTACGGAATCCATTTTCCGTCGAAAAACTTCATTTTCGACGGAATTCATTTTCCGTTAAAAATCTTCACAAAATCAATTTCTTTTACATTTATTTTATTAATCCGTTTTCGACGGAATACATCTTGCGTCGAAAAACTGGATAAAATCAATTTCTTTTGCATTTATTTTATTCATCCATTTTCGACGGAATACATTTTTCGTCGAAAAACTTCATAAAATCAATTTCTTTTGCATTTATTTTATTCATCCATTCTTGACGGAATCCGTTTTCCGTCGAAAAACTTCACAAAATCAATTTCTTTTGCATTTATTTTATTCAACCGTTTTCGACGGAATACATTTTCAGTCAAAAATCTTCGACGAAATCCATTTTCCGTCGAAAAGCTTCACAAAATCAATTTCTTTTGCATTTATTTTATTCATCCGTTTTCGATGGAATTCATTTTCCGTCAAAAATCTTCGACGGAATCCATTTTCCGTCGAAAAACTTCACAAAATCAATTTCTTTTGCATTTATTTTATTCATCCGTTTTCGACGAAATCCATATTCCATCAAAAATCTTCGACGAAATCCATTTTCCATCAAAAATCTTCTACGGAATCCATTTTCCGTCGAAAAACTTCAAATAATCAATTTCTTTTGCATTTATTTTATTAATCCGTTTTCGACGAAATTCTTTTTCCGTCGAAAAACTTCACAAAATAATTTCTTTTGCATATATTTTAGTCATCCGTTTTCGACGGAATACATTTTTCGTCAAAAATCTTCGACGGAATCCATTTTTCGTCGTAAAACTTAATAAAATCAATTTCTTTGGCATTTATTTTATTCATCCATTTTCGACGGAATTCATTTTCCGTCAAAAATCTTCGACGGAAACCATTTTCCGTCGAAAAACTTCACAAAATCAATTTCTTTTGCATTTATTTTATTCATCCGTTTTCGACGGAATTCATTTTCCGTTAAAATTCTTCTCAAAATCAATTTCTTTTCAATTTATTTTATTAATCCGTTTGCGACGGAATACATTTTTCGTCGAAAAACTTCATAAAATCAATTTCTTTTGCATTTATTTTATTCATCCATTTTCGACGGAATTCATTTTCCGTCCAAAATCTTCGACGGAATCCATTTTCCGTCGAAAAACTTCACAAAATCAATTTCTTTTGCGTTTATTTTATTCATCCATTTTCGACGGAATTCATTTTCCGTCCAAAATCTTCGACGGAATCCATTTTCCGTCAAAAATCTTCTACGGAATCCATTTTCCGTCGAAAAACTTCACAAAATCAATTTCTTTTGCATCTATTTTATTCATCTGTTTTCGACGGAATTTATTTTCCGTCGAAAAACTTCACAAAATCAATTTCTTTTGCATTTATTTTATTAATCCATGTTCGACGGAATTCATTTTCCGTTGAAAAACTTCACAAAATAAATTTCTTTTGCATTAACTTAATTCATTCATTTTCGATGGAATACATTTTCCGTCAAAAATCTTCGACGGAATCCATTTTCCGTCAAATAACTTCACAAAATCAATTTCTTTTGCATTTATTTTATTCATCCATTTTCTACTGAATCCATTTTCCGTCGAAAAACTTCACAAAATCATTTTCTTTTGCATTTATTTTATTCAACCGTTTTCGACGGAATACATTTTCAGTCAAAAATCTTCGACGAAATCCATTTTCCGTCGAAAAGCTTCACAAAATCAATTTCTTTTGCATTTATTTTATTCATCCATTTTCGACGGAATTCATTTTCCGTCAAAAATCTTCGACGGAATCCATTTTCCGTCGAAAAACTTCACAAAATCAATTTCTTTTGCATTTATTTTATTCATCCGTTTTCGACGAAATCCATTTTCCATCAAAAATCTTCGACGGAATCCATTTTCCGTCAAAAATCTTTCTTTGGAATCCATTTTCGACGTCGAAAAACTTCACAAAATCAATTTCTTTTGGATTTATTTTATTCATCTGTTTTCGACGGAATTTGTTTTCCGTCGAAAAACTTCACAAAATCAATTTCTTTTGCATTTATTTTATTCATCCATTTTCGATGGAATACATTTTCCGTCAAAATCTTCGACGGAATCCATTTTCCGTCGAAAAACTTCACAAAACCAATTTCTTTTGCATTTATTTTATTCATCCATTTTCGACGGAATCCGTTTTCAGTCGAAAATCGTCACAAAATCAATTTCTTTTGCATTTATTTTATTCATCCGTTTTCGATGGAATTCATTTTATTCAAAAGTCTTCGACGGAATCCATTTTCCGTCAAAATCTTCACAAAATCAATTTCTTTTGCATTTATTTTATTCATCCATTTTCGACGGAATTTGTTTTCCGTCGAAAAACTTCACAAAATCAATTTCTTTTGCATTTATTTTATTCATCCATTTTCGACGGAATTCATTTTCCGTCAAAATCTTCGACGGAATCCATTTTCCGTCGAAAAACTTCACAAAATCAATTTCTTTTGCATTTATTTTATTCATCCGTTTTCGACGGAATTCATTTTCTGTCAAAAATCTTCGACGGAATCCATTTTCCATCAAAAATCTTCTACGAAATTCATTTTCCGTCGAAAAACTTCAAAAAATCAATTTCTTTTGCATTTATTTTATTAATCCGTTTTCGACGCAATTCTTTTTTCCGTCGAAAAACTTCACAAAATCAATTTCTTTTGCATTTATTTTATTCATCCATTTTCGACGGAATACATTTTCCGTCAAAAATCTTCGACCGAATCCATTTTCCATCGAAAAACTTCACAAAATCAATTTCTTTTGCATTTATTTTATTCATCCATTTTCGACGGAATACATTTTTCGTCAAAAATCTTCGACGGAATCCATTTTCCGTCGAAAAACTTCACAAAATCAATTTCTTTTGCATTTATTTTATTCATCCATTTTCGACGGAATTTGTTTTCCGTCCATTTTTCGAAAAACTTCACAAAATCAATTTCTTTTGCATTTATTTTATTCATCCATTTTCGACGGAATCGTCAAAAATCTTCGACGGAATCCATTGTCGAAAAACTTCACAAAATCAATTTCTTTTGCATTTATTTTATTCATCCGTTTTCGACGGAATACATTTTCCGTCAAAATCTTCGACGGAATCCATTTTCCGTCGAAAAACTTCACAAAATCAATTTCTTTTGCATTTATTTTATTCATCCGTTTTCGACGGAATTCGTTTTCCGTCAAAAATCTTCGAATTTTTCCGTCAAAAAACTTCACAAAATCAATTTCTTTTGCATTTATTTTATTCATCCATTTTCGACGGAATACATTTTCCGTCAAAAATCAATTTCTTTTGCATTTATGTTATTCATCCGTTTTCGACGGAATTCATTTTCTGTCAAAAATCTTCGACGGAATCAATTTTCCGTCAAAAACTTCACAAAATCAATTTCTTTTGCATTTATTTTATTTATCCATTTTCGACTTCGACGGAATCAATTTTCCGTCAAAAAACTTCACAAAATCAATTTCTTTTGCATTTATTTTACATCCATTTTCGACGGATTTATTTTATTCAAAATCTTCGACGGAATCCATTTTCCATCGAAAAACTTCATAAAATCAATTTCTTTTGCATTTATTTTATTCATCCATTTTCGACGGAATTCATTTTCCGTCAAAAATGTTCACAAAATCAATTTCTTTTGCATTAATTTTATTCCTCCGTTTTCGATGGAATTCATTTTCCGTCAAAATCTTCGACGGAATCCATTTTCCGTCAAAT